>PVKS010000732.1:136286-173756 GCA_004027875.1 Aplodontia rufa | reverse complement strand
ATGGCCAGTTCTCCACACATATTCATTTCGGATCATCGCACCTTCTGCGAAGAACGGCATGATGTCGGAGAGTGCTGACTCTAAACGAGATTGCCTGGTTCCAATCGGGCGTGCACCAGTTCCGGGACCCGGCGCCGGAGCTCTTCACCTGTCTGCACTGCGTGTTCTGTATACCATCAGACAGGCGCGAGCAGCCTCCGAGGGTCCCCTTAGCAAATAAAGGGACTGCTAAGTGAAAATTACTGAGGACAATGGCAGAATATGCACTTCTTCAGTCTCTGCCAACAATAATTATTATTATCATCTAATCAAGGTCCACTTCCTGCATAAATATGAGGTTTTGCTTCTTTTTTTGCACCACAAGGCTGTGTTGTTTCTTCCAGCGTGGTGAAAACACAGGGAGCAGGGGTGGCCTGGTGCCTTGCGCGGGGCGTGTGTGCATCCCAACACTGCAGACACGCACAGGATCCTGTGCCTTTGCGTTCCCAGAATGATGAACATCTGTCTGGTGAGGTGTGTGGGAAAGATATTTGGGACAGCAGAGCTCAGTGTTCCTGGGTTTTAGTGGCCCTGAGAGGACGAACAAGGACTGGAGGTAGGAAAGTCATGCTTCCTGTGCGCTCAGTTTTGGGCACATTTCTCCTTGGGGACGGAAAAGGAGCTAAAGCCTCTTGCAGAACCATTTGCCCTTGAGTCTGGAAGGTATTTCAGTTGAGTTCTTGAAGATTCAAAGGTGATTATTACTGAGGATCCGGTGTTACGTCAAGTAGCACCTAAATCTCGTACAAGCATATTATTTAATCCTCTCTCCTTCTTTTGTGGTAGCCCAGTGTTGTCACATAATCCCCCATCAGTGAGGAAATGATGGGCCTAGCATTCCTAAGTGACTCACCTTTCAAGGGCAGACAGTGCACTGGAGAGGGAAGCTTTTCAAGGGTGCCCTGTCGCAAGTCTCCGTTATGTCTGTGGCTCTGAGAGCCGGGCTGAATGTTGTGCATGAATGCCACCTCGGAAAAAGGAAACTCATTTCTAAATGGTATTTGACGAGAGGTCCCGGCGACCCAGAAGGGGTAAAGATAATGCCCTGAGGAACAGGATGTCACCCTCGCAAAGCCAGGGCAGATGTGAGCGTCGCCTCATCTAAACCCCTTCATCCTAGGAAGGGTCTGGACCTCACAGTCACTTGCAGCTAGTGTCAGAGTGGAGACAGGCACCTCTTTTTGGACTGACGTCCATTCCTCTCTGTTACTCACCCCACAAAATGCAGTTGCTTCAGCTGGGAATGAGAGGCCAAGAGGATGAGTGGCAGCCCATCTCCCAGCAGGAAATAGCTAAGCCGGGAAGATCTTGCTTTTCAATTACCGAACTCATTTACTGATGCTGAGACACTGTTTATTTGGCGAACATATGTAGAGAATATTAACAGATAACCATTTATTACTAAAGCCCCTCCTTAGCTACCTCTGCATCACATCATAAATGTGTGTGGGCCAATAAAACTTGACTTTGTCTTAATAGCATTATGAATAAATTATGAAGGGCTTTACTTTTTTTCTGTAGTAATTTTACTAGTTTTTAAAATTAAAAAAAAAACACCTTCCATGGGACTGTAATTAATAATAAAGGGATATGCAGCAATTTTTAAAACTATAATCCTCAAGAGATTAATAAAGAATAGTTAAAACTCAGACTCAAGAGCGTGTTCTGTGTACTGCGGGGCTCCTGTGTGCTGAGAAGGGCTTTGGGGGCTGTCACCGCTGTGGCTGTTAATGTATCTCTCCAGCTCTGCAGAAGCCTGGAGTCCTTGCCCCGTGTGCCTGCCATGCCAAACTGTATCCAGGATGCTAACGGTCCATGCACAGGCCAGGGGAGGACCTTGTTTTTCTTCATTGGCCTGACTCACACAAGCCCAGTCCACCGTAGACCCAGCACAAATGCTCGATCGGTGAGAACAGTACTCAGGATATGCCCTCTCCCCGCAAATCGCACCAACACCAAGGTTTGGATATCTTACTGAGTCGGCTTTGGGACCTGCTCAGGGCTGGTATACATTGTGAGCAGCTAGAAGAGACAAGAGTTTGATGATCAAAGCTTCTGTGCCAGCCAGACTTTTATTTTAGTGATATTTGTTTCTTACCACCTTAGGCAAGTTACTTCAACTCTTGTTTCTTTAAAAATGATAATATCTGGGGCTGGAGCGGTGGCTCAGCTGTCACGGCACTTGCCTGGCATGTGCGAGTATAGGAGTTCAAACCCCAGTACCACGAACACAACAAAGTCTTGGAGCAAAGAAAGTCACGTAGAAAATTAAATAAAAAATTGTTTCTCTCTTTCTCTCTCTCTCTCCTTCCCTCTCTCTTTTCTCTTTTTTTTTAAGATAATAACCACTTTTCAGTGTCAGGGTGGAGGACTGTGATGATCGAGTAAATCAATCTAACTCAAGGTCTGGTGGATTCTTATTCTGTTCACATGCTAGCTATTAAGTTTCATTTGCTTGTCATTTTTTTCTATACTTACATCCTCATTGAGTACCTGCTGCCCTATCTCTGTGACTCTGTTTCCTCTTTTCCATTCTCATGTTAAATCCAGCTTTAGGGGGCTGAAGGGGTGGCTCAGCGGTTCATGCGCTTGCCTGGCATTCATGAGGACCCAGGTTCAAACCCCAACACCACATTTACAATTAAGTGTCTAAGAAACAAAAGCTAGATGAAAAAAATAAATAAGATTGATTCTCTCCTTTAAAAAAATCTAGTTTTAGGTCAGGGGGGTCTGCGGATTCTCTCCCCTTATCATCTCTCCCCTCACCCAGTATGGTTTCAATCAATTCTCCCCCTAGAGTCCCAAGGACAAACCATAGGTCCATCCTGCCACTTTTAATGCAAGGGTAAGGCAGACTTCAGATCTTCTCTAGCTTGGCAAATTTCACTCTGTAAGTTTTTTTTCTTCTGGATTTTAGAACCATTCAGTCCCCAAATATAACTTCACATCATCTGTTTGCCTTTGCATCTCATTATGAGTCAGGAAGTTGTTTCAAGCCTTCTCTGTTGGGAGCTGTGAACTCGTGAGGACTGTAGAGCCCAGCATCAGTCTGCACTGCTCAGGGCCAGGGCTCCATGCGCCAATGGTCACGTAGGTCTTAGCTCGTCCGTGGTGCTCCTCACAATCAATGCTTTCTGACGACATTAGCTGGTTCTTCTAGCATGGTTTGAGGACAGGTAGGTATTATCATCCTTTTGCAGTGCAGGTAAACTGAGGTATGGAAGGGCAAATGTTTATTCCAGATCACAACAGCATCAGAAAGAGAGTGGCTTTTTAGGGAGGTCTGACCCTAGTCTGGGTCCACAAAGCAGCATATGTGGACTGTGGTTTCTTTGAATTTTTTTAGGTTGAAACCTCTCTCTCTCTCTCTATATATATATATATATAAATATATATATATATATACACACACACACACACACCACACACACATATATATAGTGGTTTCAACCTAAAAAAATACACACACACACACACACACATTTTTTTCCATATTGGCTAGTTCTACAGTGTTGAGAACCTTTCTTTATTCTAAGAGAAATTAGATGCGTTGAAAGTCCATCCCAAATCTTTTGTGGCCATTGGAAGGTCTCTCATAGACCACTCTTGGACACCATCATTTATAAAAGAATGTTGCACTGGATTGAGAAAGCTATCTCACTACTGATGACAATTATTATAAAATTGTGTCACTTCACTATCCCAGCAAATATTAATGACTTTTTACTTTTAGGTAAGAGGCTTGTGTTTTCTTTTGCCTTTGGAATACCCTGTGGTATTAGGACAGAATTAAAGCCAAGTGGAGAGGAACCTCTTCCGGAGAACACATGTTTGGCAAAGGCCACCGACCTTGGTGGGATGAGGCATGACAGCATCGAGAGAGCCTAGTGACTCAGTTGGTCCTGAATTTCAACCCTACCCTCACCTTCAGGAGTGTGACTTGCCTAGGTTTCATCCTGTCTCAGAGTGTGTGTCCCTTTCTGTAAAATGAGCCCGTGCAATCTACCTCGGGAAACCCTTAAGATTATAAAAATGTTTAACTCTCCATTGCCTCATAATCAATGCTTAAAAAGTTTATTCCCCTTCCACCTCCATCAAACCTTGAGGACAGACTTCTGTGTTCTGTCAATAGACCTTACAGGTGGAGCATAAAGGACAAACCCCCAATTAGTCCATGTCCCAAAATGATCTATGCTTCCAAATGTGTCTGATTGCTCTTTATAATTAGTGGGACCCACCTAAGATACTGCACACTGCCAGCAATCAATTTGAAAATAACAGACCTGAGCTCACTCATTATCCTAATAGCTCCATTTTTAGTATATAAAAACTGAGACCCAATGTTGCCTTGGGGCACAAAGAAGTGAGCACCTAAGTTCCCGTGTAAGAGTGTGACATTTACACATTTGCATTCCTCATTTGCAGCTGGTGACCAGTTTCATAATCAATGATTAGAGCAGACTAGGGCCAGGAAGGAAAAACTGCCCGCGGGTACAATCATTCTCTACCTTATTGGTAGAAATCTCTTCTACTAATTTGTCTCTCTTCTCCCTGTCGTGTTTTTAGAAGACAACTTTTTGGGCTGTGTATTTCTTAAATGGCCTACACATACATTCATATAAAATGCATCCTAAGCCAGTGGACTTTAACAAGATAGAGATTGTGTAACCAGGACCCTAATCAAGAAACGAAAGTGCCAGTCCTTCCCCCTAAATCATCCCTGTTCCTCTTCCCGGCATGACCCCTCCAGGAGAACCACTAGCATGACTAAAGCCTGAGATAACCTTGATTGTTTCATAATATTGCACAAAAAAATCATAACATGCAAACTTTCTGTGGCTGTGACTTCTTTTGCTTTGTGGCTGTAACGAAAGTTTGTTCGTTATTGAGAGTAGCTGTAGTCCTTCCATAATCGTTGTAAATAGTATTCCTTTGTGTGACTGTATTGTAGTGTGTTTATCCATCCTGCTGCTGATGGCCATTGGGTAGTTTCCAGTTTGGAGCTATTTTGATTCGGACTGCTGCGAAACATCTTTTACATGTGTTTCGACTCATATAGAAATATGTTTTTGTTAGATATATACCAATGATTGGAATTCATGGCTTAATGTGGTGGGTGCAAATGCTTTTTACCTTTCATAGCTGCTGCCAAATATTTCTCCAGTGCTAGTTTTCAACATTTTTTAAGGGAGAAGGTTATTTTAGCCATCACATTAATAAAGGACCTCAATGCCAAGTTCATGTCAGTAACCAACTTGAACTCAGAAATGGAGTCACCTTCTCAAGATGTAGTGTATATGTCAATCACAGATGGAGTTTCATACCCAAGTTCCATCCTGACACTTAGCAATCCTTACCCAATGGTAGTGATTTTTCTTTAGTCCTAGACTCCTGTAGGCAACACATTTCCTATGTAGGTACCAGTCTTTCTCTGGATGTAAAAGCTTTAGCTCACTCATTTCTATGGTATGGATAAAAGCCCACTTCTAAAACTTGGCCAGCAGAGGAGTGGGGTGTCCACGGAAGAGTTCTGCATGTCTGCAGTTTCTCAGCTATCCTTGTCTGCTTGTTCTGTCCTGGGAATGTGTCACTAGGAGCTGTCACTTGTCTTAAATGTTTTAATGAATGATATTTAGTTGCCCAAGGCTTCCTTAAAAAAAATGTACATGGATTTTTTTAAACGCAGAGAGAGATGGAAAAGCATAGACGTTCTGCCTTAACAAAAGCATCCCCAAATGCCAGCTAACTGACCTCATTTCTCTGTTTCCAGTACAATGAAATTTCATTATCGTCATCATCTGCCTTAACTAATTTTTATTATCTGCCCGTAAAGCACTGAGGAGCTCATAGTAGAGAGCGATGCCGTGGAACATGTGTTAGAATTAGAATTAGGTGTCTAGGAGCAAGTCCTTTCTGTCAATCAATTACTGGCTTTGCATCCTGGGGATGATCACTTCTGTGTCCACAGTTTTAAAAAGGAAGGGTTAGGCTCCGTGATGTGTAAGAAACTACCCTGCTTGAAAATTCTTTTGTGTTGGATTTTCAGCCGTTTGGATGTGTCCATTAAAATGCATATAAGCAAAATTTCTTTTCATTTAAATATGAGATTTTTTTCTTATTTTCATACCTTATGAAGACAGAAGCCCATACTTTTCTGAGTTCAATGACCTTTTCCATGGACCTTCTTAAATAAACAAGATGAGAATGCTTCTCCTAAATAAATGAAGGCAAATAATAAAAATCCTCATCCTTCCTATAAGTACTTTCCCTGAGATCATTTTTACTTTATTTAGCAAAGGGGAAGTGGAACATTAGAAGAGGAGATATACTAGGCAATGATATTGGCAAAATATTGAATTTTCATGACCTCAAATATCTTCTTGTTTTTATTGTTAATATTAATGTTTATTCATTCAGAAAAATCCATTAAACACCAGCTGTATGTCAGGTACTTATGATAAGAAATAGGTTAACTGAAGCCCTTTCAGCCTATAAAAGCTTGAGATTGTCTTCTTGTGTCTAAAAATATACCTGATCTGATATTTTATGTGATTTTCCTTTTTTAAAACAAAGAGGTGGAAAATAGTATGTGTTCATTGTAGAAAATTTCAGACCAGATTTTTCTTAACAGCCTGTAAAGATCATAAAATATAAGCTGGGACTTTAAAGAAAAATTATATGTTGATTTATTCTTTTTTGCCTGCCTGTTTTCCCTGGAATATAATTATAGGGGGGAAAACTGGTAAGAATGATGCTTTTGGAAGAAAAAAAGAGAGTACATAAAAATCAGCTTTGGAGTTTCTTCAACATAATACTTCTTGTTTAATTTTTAATTATAGCAGTGCAAGGGATTATATCCAGTATGTTGAGAATTGATGTTGCTTAATGGGGATGTATATTCTTCCTAGTAGTATGTGCATTATTCATAGAAAAAATGGTCTTTCATGAAAGGGCAGCTGGTCCTTTAAGAGACCGAAAATTCCTGAGCTGGAGTAGCTGCTAACAGTGGTTTTGATTTGCTGCCCAAAGTGCACTTACAGGCTCACTTAACATTAATAGAAGGTGACCGGGGTTCCTTCATGACCTGAAGGAGCCTAAATCACAGACTGGGTCTCTTAAGAGGTTGGGGATGACTAGACAGCCACGTAGCAACAGGTCATGGGAGAGCAAGCTCTTCGTTACTTCCCTCCTGATCTACCCAGGGACATGCATTTTCTCTTCCTGGGGCAGAGAGAGACCCGAGATCAGTTCATCACAGGAGATCAAAAGCAAGGTTTGTGTCTTAAATCACTCTCTACCTTGTTCTCTGGTTCCCCTTCATTTGTTGCTCTGCAAACCGCCATTCACCTTGCGCCCTTCTTCCCAGCCAAGGTCGGCTTTTCCTCACACCTAAGGCCCTGTAAGGAGAAGTCAAGTTGTCACCGTGTGGGTAGAGGATGAGGCAGGCAGGACACAGGGACTGATCTGGAGCTTCCAGGGGAGGCAAGGGATAATAAATAAGAAGAGCTGAAGGAGGTCTTCGCTAAGCATCAGGCAGTGTATCATTTCACTCAATTTCTTTGACAAACCTTGATATTGGTTCTTCTACTGCTATGATGCTCTCCCTGGTCACAACATTTCTGACACCAAATGTAGAGTTTTTTCTTTTAATAAATAGCAGCAACCAATTTTCCAATCCTTCAGCCAGCTACCAAGTGTCTAACGACTCCATCAATTCACTTCTGATGCTAATTACTCAGAACTGGCCTCAGAACATTCCCCAAGACTGCCACACATCAGACTCCAGTTACAGATCTACACGAACCATTCTTCTGACTGACCAGCTACGTAATGGGGGTGCGGGACTTTCCCATGACACCTGCCTCATGTTCTATAATTTGCTAGAATGCCTCAGAACTCAGAAAAAACACGTTTGCCAATTTGTTATAAAGAACGTAATTCAGTACACAGGGCCTGAGAAACTTCCATGCCTCTTCAAGTGTGCCTCTCTCCCAGTGCCTCAGTGTTTGCCAGCCCAAGAGTTCTCTGAATTCTGTCATTTAGGTGCTATCCATTACACAGACGTGATTGACTGGAACATTGGCCACTGGTGTTGGACTCAATCTCCATCCTTCCTCCTTTACTGGAGTTTGGAGATGGGACTGAAGGCTCCAACCCTGTGATCATCAGTTTGGCTCCCAGACCAGTCACATCCTGAAGCTGTCTAAGGTCCCATTAAGAGTCCCTTCATTAGCATAAATACAGGTAGTGGTTGAAAGAGGCTTATTTGGAATATCAGAAAATGTTTTTTTCACCCCATCACTTAGAATTTTTCAAAAGTTTTAAGAACTTTATGCCAGGAACGAAGGCAAAAGACCAAAGATACATTTCTTTTTAGATCTCTGTATCACAATATTGTTATAATCACTTTCAGATGAATACATTGGTGCTTGGGTTAATTAAATGAGCTGTGTGGAAACATACAGCTAGAGGATGATGGTAGTGTGATCTAAACCAGATTAACCCCAGAGGGCTCTGGGGAGTTGGACTCAGCAGATTGAGCTAGAATCAGGGAATTTTCATATGAATTAAGGTGAAGGCATTTGGCGATTAGGGGAAAAATAATGGGATCTTCCTTGACAATATCACAGCATTTTCTTCATAATCATAGCAGTAGTGATTATGAGAGAAATGTTAGAGGTGAGTAAAAATCATGGGAGCTCGGTCAAAGCTGGGGAAGAAATGAAGAAATCACTTAAAAATTTCTGTGTGGGTTGCTGTGAACTGGATGTCTATCATAGTCCACTTGAGTTGCTATAGCAAAATGCCATGCATTTGCAGCTTATAACAACAAGCTTAGTTCTCACTGCTTTGGAGGGTGGGAGTTCCGTAAGGTGCCTGCAGACTCAGTCTGGTGAGGGCCTAGCGTTCAGAGATGGCGCCTTCACACTGTGCTCATCTGGCAGGGTGGCGCCTTCTTGCTGTGTCTTCCCATGTGCAAAGGTAAGGCAGCTCCCTGGGGCCTCTTGTAATGGTACTTGTACTACTCGAATTTTGTGTGATCCACCCTCATCACTTGATCATTTCCCAAAGTCCCCAGCTGCTTTCATCAGCACATTGCAGATGACGTTCAACACATTCCAGCCACAGCATTTCCTGCTCCTAAGTCAGCTATGTGGGACTTGAGGTGTTCAAACAGGCTTTGTTTTTCTGGGATCCGAGCAACTGAATGACCTCTAAATTTCCTCTGAAAGCTGATGTCCAAAGAGAGTGCCATGGTAATGCAAAAGTTCCTCCTGTGGTCTTGTTAGGGCATTGATCTTCAAGAAATAGCAAGGAATAAAGACACACATAGAGCTTTGTTGTTCTTCCTCTGAGTTGTTTTGGCTATTTGAGGTCCTTTGGGGTTCCATGTGAATTTTAAGACCCCCCCTTTCTATTTCTGCAAAACAATGCTGTCAGGATTGAAAAGAATTGTATTGAATCTGTTTACCTATTTGAGTATTAACAAACATTTAAAAAATACAAATTCATGAACACAGGATGTCTTTCTATTTTGACTTAAAAGCATTATAAATTTATAGTAATTAAAACAGCATGGTACTTACATAAAGATAGGCATAGATCAATGGAACAGAAAAGAGCCCAGAAATAAACCCACACATACCTGGTGAAATTATCTTCAGCAGGGGTATCAAGACTGCACATTAGGAAAAGCACAGACTCCTCATCAAATTGTGTTGAAAAAACTGGGTATTCACATGCAAACAAATGAAATTGGACCCTAATATTATGCCACTTGCAAAAATATTGTCTTAAAGAATTAAATTTAGGACTTGAAACTATATAAATCCTAGAAGACATAGGGGAAAGGCTTCCTAACACTGGTCCTGGCAAAGACTTCCTAGATTTGACATCAAAAGCACAGGAAAAAAATATAAAAATAGGCAAGCGGGACTACATCAAACTAAAAAGCATATGTGCAGCAGGGCAAAAATCCAGTTTGACAAGCAACCTATTGGAGGAGCAAACATGTTTTTCAAGCCATATATTTGATGAGGAGTTAATATCCAAAGTACACCAGGAACACCTGCAAGTCCAGGGCAGAAGCCTCAAATAATTGAATTAAAAATGCGCAATGGGCTTGAATAGCATTTCTCCAAAGATGTATTCATACCTGTTAGTATGGCCATGACCCAAACAAAACAAAATATACACCCCAAAATAATAAGTTTTGGCAAGGATGTGAAGAAATTGGAACCCTTGTACCCCGTGGAGAATGTAAAACGGTGCAGTTACTATGGAAAACAGTCCAGAGATTCCTTACGAAAGTAAAAGTAAACCTACCCTATGATCCAGCAATCTTGTTTCTTGGTATTCATATCCCACACTGGAAACCAGTATTGTGAAGATCAGAAAAAAAATCAGAAGGCAGGGGTGTAAATTCAGGCATAGATGTTTATTGGGATTTGCTGCTCCCGGGCCAAATTCACCAGCACCACCATAAGGAGGGCCGGCAAGGAAGTGACGGCGGGCAGGGGAAATGGCATGCAGGGAAAATGGCACCCAGGGAAAATGGCGCTGGACCTCTGCTGGGCAGCTGCTTTATAGACTAGCGAAAATGAGCAACGTTGATGGGGTTGACCTTTCAGAGATTGGCTGGTGGATCCATCAATCATCAGGTGTTTTTCTGCCAGTGTCTTGATTGGCTGTTCTTTTCAGGGCAAGCTGCCCAACGCCCTGCCCCTTAGCCAGCGCCATGGTCTGGTGTCTGAAGCCATGCCCCCGCCCAGCGGCTATGGAGAAACCTAACAAGTATCTTCATGGAATACCCATTTCTCATGTACATTGTCATATTATTCATAATAGCCATGATATGAAATCAAACTTGGTATCTACCAGTGGATGAATGAAAAAAGAAAATGTGGGTACACACACAATAGAGTATTTCTCAGCCTTTAAAAAGAAATAAGTCCTGTCATATGCTGAATTTTAAGGACATTATAGTAACTGAAATAAGCCAGTCACAGAAGGACAAATACTACACGAGGTTACTTGTATAAGGTATCTCATGTAGTCAAATTCAAAGGAGAAAAAAGTGGAATGGTGGTTGGCTGGAGACAAACGGAGAGTTGCTGTACAAGGTCGTGTGTACAGCTAGCAGAACTGTATTCTACGCTGGAACATTTGTTAAGAGGGCAGCGTACGTTCGAAGTTTTTATCATAATAGCAAAAGCAACATTGAGAATGAAAGTTCATGTTGAGAATTTGAGAAGGATAAACAGGAACGTTTTGAGATTACATATGTTCCGGCTGGGAAAGTTCAATTCTGGGAACTGGAGGAAGAGGAGGAGCCCTTGGATTACACTCGGGAATCTCTCTTCATGTAAAACTGTCCTGTACATATTTTCGGTGCATCATATCCTTTTAGGATGCAGGATAACACAGTGATTAAAAACAGGCAGTTTGTTATCAGAGAGATCTGGGTTTGAGTCCTGGCTCCTCTGATTAGGAATTGATGTCTCCCTTGGCTTCTCTGAGCTTTGACACTCTCTTTTGTACAGAAGAGAATAGGATCTATCTCAGTTGAAAAGATCAAGTGAGATAACCTGCGTGGCAATCTGAGTGAGAAAGGAGATGGCTGTCATTTATTCTTGCGGAAGTGGTGCCAGCACAAGAGACTGGAGGGATGGGAGTTACGGGCATTGCCTGGAATTTCAGGCAAGGAGATTTCTGCAAGGCAGGGAGCAACACCCGTGTCAGCGTTCCTATGTAGATCTTTACCCAAGAGGTAAATCCCCAAATGCAGATCGTCCACAGAGACCCTCCAGTCCCAGGTATACACACACATACGGAAAAATCATCTGTCACATGCAATTAAGAAAAAAATTGATTTAAAAAAATTCTGTTATTTCCTTAATATGTGGGAAATGATTGAAATCTCTCCTTTTCTTTGTTTATTTTTCTTTAATCTTCAGATGAAATCACACCTGGCGTCATTTTTTCATCCATGTCTGTTCAGAAGTGGGAGCCCTAGTGAACTATGTGTGTGTGTGTGTGTGCGCGCGCAAGCTCCTTTGCTTGTTTTCTACGGTTGCTTCCTGGGTCGGCTCCTTCGCTAGAGGCCAAGGGACTTTGCAAAGTATCAGCCCTTCAGATGGAGGCTTGTTTTTTGCTCTCATGCCACCAAATGATGTGATTGTGGCTATGTTACAGTCCTGCAGTTCTTCCATGTTAGTAATGGTTTACAAGCCTAGCAATAAGTGAGTTTCTTCTCTAATGGTCAGGTGAAGTCCTGCCAGTGCCCAAAGTGGGCAAAATCATTCTGGTGGTGACTCTAAAATGATGGATGGCACATACAGTGTCCTGGCACTGAGGGCTAAAACTAATGTCTGTTGGGCTCCAGCGAGGCGTTTGGCAAGGTCTTCCACGCTAGTGTTCCAGACACAGTGGGAAGGGAAGACAGAGGCCATCCAGCTAAGTACATTCATATGATATGTGACTGCAATTTGAAAGTGGATTCCAGTTGCATTTTTCATTCAGGCATTCATGCAGGCAATAAGCCAACAAATATTTATTCAGAGCTTTACCACGTGTGGGACCTTGTCCAGGAACTAGGGATGTGCTAGTGACCAAAGATGAGGCTCCTATCTTGGAGGGCTTCACGGTCTAGTGGCATACTGCAGAGCCCCTTCCTCAGTCCTACTTTCCTCAACGTTTCTTTAACACTCATAGACATGTTAACCTACAAGGCTACAGCAATAAAGGTAGTGTGATACTGGCATAATTGTAGACATGGGAGTGGAAAAGAGTTGAGAGTCCATGAAAAAACAATCATTTTTAACAAGATTGCCAAGACAAGTCAGTGTAGGAAACAGTCTTTTCAACAAATGGTGCCGGGGTAACTGAAATTGCATACCACATGCAAAACACTGAAATTGGGCCATTCCCTTGCTTTTTACTGTATATAAAAATAAACTCAGAGCGAAAAAACTATATAAATATAAGACCTAAAAATATAAAACAATTAGAAGAAAATATAGGTGTAAATCTTCATGACCTTGGATTAGGCAACTGGTTTAAATATAACACCAAAATCTCAGTAAGTACGGAAAGCTAGATAAATTAGGCTTCATCAAAATGTGAAACCTTTGAGCTTAAAAGAACTCTATCAAGGAAGTAAAATTAAAACCCACAGAATGAGAGAAAATATTTGTAAATCATGCGTCTGATAAGGGGCTGTCAGTAAGAATATATCAAGAACTCTTGTAAACCCAACAATAAAAAGACAAATAATCCAATTAAAATTGGGCAAATACTTGAATAGATGCTTCTCCAAGGAAAATATACAAATAGTCAATAAGTACATGAAAAGATATTCAACATCATTAATCATTAGAAAACACAAATCAAGACCACAATGAGATATTGCTTCACAGCCTCAAGGGTGGCTACAGTAAGAAAGACAAGTAATAGATGACATTGTGGAGGATGCACAGAAATCACAACCTCGTACATTGTTGGTGGGAAGGTAGAATGGTTCAGTGGCAGAGCAATAAACATGGTGACTCCACTCTTAACTGTATACCCATGACAACTGAAAATATCTGTGCATGCAGAAACGTACACATAAATGTTTATAGCAACATTATTCATAATACTAAAAACAAACAATCTTAAGTGTCCACCAACCAGTGAATAAACAACCCGAATATGTTATACCCAAAAGGTGAACTATTATTTGGTCATAAAAATGAAGCACCGACATTACTCATGCACACACATGAATCTTAAAGGCATTAGACTAAATGAAAGAAGCAAGACACAGAAAGCTACGTGTTGTACGATTCCATTTATATGGACGTCCATAATAGGCAGAGACATACAGACAATGTGGATTAGAGGTTGCCAGAGGAGCATGTTCTGGAATTAGATAATAGAGTTGCGTAACTATGTGGGAATATTAAAAGTCCCTGAATTGTACATTTTATAATACATCCAAATACATACCATTTCATAAGAGTGAATATTATGGTCTGTAAACTATATCAATAAAATAGACATGGGTATCATAATTATAGGGTGCAGGAAGCTAGGAAAATGGGTATTTGCATTGGATGGCAAAGTTAGCAGTCAATTCGCAGAAGAAATTTGACAGATTGGAACGACGGGCTGGATCTGACATGATGAAATTGGGTAGGAATAAACATAGAATCCTAAGACTGCATTCAAGTAAAACAACTAATAACAGCCCTATAAAAATAATTCCAGGCTTTGGTTCGGAGGGAGCCTGATGGGAGTCAACAGGATGTCATAATCAAAGGAGTTAATGCCATGTTTGCAGCATTAATAGAAGTATAGTTACCCCAGGGAGGAATTAACATTGCTTTTTTTGAGAGCAGGTCAGATGACACTGGAGCTTTTGAGGTCAGTTTGGTGGCTGTGTTTCAGAAACATCCAATTCAGTAGGTGAATCTCATCCAAATACATACCATATTTGGATTTCACTAGGTCTGTTTTTCGTTTGAAGGCACGTAGGTAGGGAGAGATCTTCTCTTGGCCACCAGTGTGGTCTTTCCTTCATGTCTCATTATAGCAGGACCTGACTTACGCATGTTGCATATAAATATTAAGGCTGGGCTCCCCCATTCACTCAATCTTGAAAGTAAAGGCATGCAAATAGAATGGTCAGGCGGTCCCAAAGTATGTCAAAAGAAAAGGACTAATTGAATGAACTAGTGACATTCGATCAGAAAAAGATAGGTAAGCCAGGGGACCCAGTTTCAAATATTTGAAGGTTTTAATGTAGTTGTGGGAAAGGAAAATTACTCTAACAAGGATCTCATAGAAGAAAATGTTCTGATTCAGGGTAGAGAGCATTTTAACCAAACCCTCTGAGGACAGATGGTTCTCATCCAAGGATGCAGCGGTGTGTTCCCACAAGGCTGATGACCATTTAGGATTTATTATTAGGCTCTATATCATCTTCATAATCTTTTCTAGGTTTAGGTTTTTATCACAATGCGAATTTTCTGCCTAGCAACTTTGATAGTCTGTTAATATGTTAGGCAGGGTCTGGAAATAGAAGAATACCTCATGGATATGGCCCTGTAGGAAGCTCGCAGACTAAAAGTGGTAATAAGATTACCAACACCATGGACTTATTTTAAAAATGACACAGCATGGGCTGGAGCAGTGGCTTAGTGGTTACGGCACTTGTTCGCACGCAGGTTTGAACCCCAGTTCCACCACATAACTAAGTGACTAAGTGTTGAAGCAATGAAAGCCACATGAAAAACTAAATAATTATGGATTTTTGTCTGTCTCTCTCTCTCACCATCCCTCTCTCTTAAAAAAAAGACACAATAAAGCAACAGCTATCTATGTCTAGCCTATAAAATATACTCAATGAATCTTAGTGATCTTTTAAATTAGGAAAGACAGAGAAGCTAGACAAATATAATAAATGTCCTTAGTACCTAAGCAGAGTGCTGCTGTGTATGACACTGATTACTGGGTCTGTGAGAGCTCTTCTAGGACATAATCCTATGCTGATGGGTAGCTTTTATGGAAAGCATGGGTCATGGAGATTTATTAATATAACTGTGTATAAATCACACCTTGCTGGGCTATTGTTGTGTACTGTATTGATGGCATTGAATGGTGTGTGTGTGTGTGTGTGTGTGTGTGCATGTGTGTCTTATACATGTGTGTACATTCATGCTCATGTGAACAGGGCCAAATTAATATACAGGCAACTCTGCTTTTGGTGAAGTGAATCCCTTATTTTACTGTACAAAGTAAAATCTTCACTCAATCACAACCCTAACATTAGAAATGGTGGCCCAAGTCAGTGACTTCTTATTTCCATCTTAGCCTCTCTGATTTCAAGCCTTTCCTAAGAGTCCCTGTTGGTGGGGTTTGTAGGGTTGTGGAAGTTGCCTGATGGAACTGGAGGGTGTGACATGCAGGGTAAGATAAGGCTAGGGAGCATGGCCATGCAGGAGGAGGCCACAGACCAAGAAGCCGTTATGCTTGTATCTGTGGCTAGTGGGTATGTGGAGAGAAGGGGGTACGAGTGTGTAAGAGAGTCTATCCTGCAAGCATCAGATAAGAGTTCTGGTGGTCTGTAAGCTATAGTTTGGAGACGAGGACATTAACCAAATTATAGCAAATAGCTTTATAGCTTTTTATTTTATTTTTTTTGCAGTGCTAGGGAGGAAAACAAGGGCCTCGTGTGTGCTAAGCAAGTGCAAGGAAGGAAGGAAAGGAAGCCCCTGATGTGTTAGTAGACATTATATGAATTGAAGAAAGGTGCATAAGGATGTGCTTCAAACGTTAGCGTCAGTTACTTCTGGGAGTGGGATTGGAAGGCTAAGAAGCAAAGGTTTTGCTTCAAAAACCCCCGAGTCATTTGATTTCTTAGAATGAGCATGTTGCATTTTTAGAGAAAATATTTTAAGAGACTTTAAAAATAATATTCTATCAGGGCAATGAAAAATTGAAGTCATGTCTCTTGGTTGGTTGAATTCAAAACCACACGTGTTTTTTGTTCTTGAAGCTATTGGTGATGACACTAGCCACATTCAGGAAAGATCTACGCAGACACATGGTGAACATCACAGCTGTTCCAACCCCCCATGGCTTTGGCTTATTGGCCTTATTCCCAGCTTAAGAGGACTGCCTCAGTTTCCCCTTTTCCAGAATGGAGAGCACCAAGGCAGCTTGGCGTTGGCCTCATGGTGGAGGCAGAAGTGGCGGGCAGGTTTCCCCTGTCCCTCCCGTTCTCTTCAAGTGCCTAAGTTGATTTCTAGTGCAATTCTGTCACATATGAGGGGTTCAGATAAATCGTCAGAATCCCAGCCTTGAGACTTCCATTAAACTGAAGCCGAAGCACATGTGGCTGGTTCCCCATCACTATTACGAGAGTAGAAGATAGAAAGAGATTAGGTGATAATAACACCTTACAGGGACTCAGCTTCATCAATCCCAAACCCTTTGCAAACAGCTCGGCAAACCCTGGACCTAGAGAGCCCAGCTCTGTCGGAGCTGAAGTGCAGCCGTCTCCTGAATGAAGCAGCTCCGGTGTCAGAGGGCCACCCTCGGAGAGACCTGGCTTCAGACTGCACTGGAGAGGTGAAAATGAAGACTGCGTCTAAAGGCAGCTGCAGGGACAGTCTTTTGAGGCAAAATGTAATTACAGAGTAGAAGCCAGCCTGGAAAGTGGGGATTAACACTCCCCAGCTCCCATAAACACCTTAGGCTCTCTGAACAGCTGCAGCAAGATTTGGGGTTTTATACTTGCATCCACAAGCGGGCTCTGCGTGAAACACTGTTGAGGACCTGCAGACTATGGGGACATTTGATTCATTGCAACCAGGGGGAAGGATTTACTAGGATTTCTTGTAAACCTGGGCATCCTGAAGGTGGAGGTGGGGATTAGAGGAGATTCGCAAGGTATGAAGGTTGTAAAAGAGACCATGGTCACCTCTGAATAATGAATAATGTCCCGGCTCTTGCTGAATGGGCAGAATTGAGCGTTCAGCTTGCTGACTGCACTGCCCAGGGTGGTTAGCTGTTCATGGTCAGCACCGGAAGGGACCGGTAGTGGTCTTGCATTCCGAGAACACCACTGGAAGGTGATTTTCTCTTGCAGACACGTCTCCCATGAAACCAGCGTGGCGGTCTGAAGATCAGGGTTTTCTGTTCCTGCATGCCAGGACAGGAAAGTCAATGACATTATACAAGTCACTGCCTTGCTTGGTGACAGATTCCTCATTGGTGGCTTGGACACATTGAACCAAATCAAGAGCTTTACAAATTATGCTCTCCAGTGTCCACAGAATTCACGAATATGTGTTAGCTGCTACCAGGAGGGGCAGAGGGTGGGGAATGATGGGACCCTGGGTGGGTGATGTCCCTGCTGAGATGAAATCAACTCTTCTTATATCTTTGTTGACATAGTAAGCATCTCTGTGTAATTTCTTTTGAGTTTGGCTTTAAAAAATATATGTTTGAGAATAGATGCTATTTCCTAGTCCTCTCCAGCTATAATAGTCTATGCAAATGATTTGGCAGTTTGACAAACAAAACACCCACAGTATGCACATTAGTTACCGTAAAAGGTATCTAACAATCTATGTTTTTGAAATAAAAACTATCATTTTCTTTTAATTAAATCTATTTATTGATCCTGGAACAAGTAGGAAAAACCATCAAATATAAAGAAAAAGTCTAAAATCACTTATAGCCCCACTTTCCAGACATAAATTATAAGCATTAATTGCATATTCTGCCCATTTTCTATGCACATAATTTTTTTAGTAAACTGAGCTCACATTTTGCACATTTTAAAAAAGTTTTAAAAATGTGATTTTTATATTGTGATTTGCTACTTTTATTTGCAACTCTAATGGCTGGTGGCATGCAGTACTTTATCTGCACATCATTTCTCTCTTCTGCTAAGCATTGAAATGAATTGCAGTGTCTTCTTGTTTAACCCTGAGAAGAACATTCTAGAATAATTTTTCAGCACAATATATGCCTGTTTAAAGTTGAATTGTTGTTGTTGTTTGATTCATTTGTTTGTTTTGGTTATAACATATTTTTCCCTTTTCAATCAAAATTTGGCTTTATGACTAAAACTGGTTGACTTGAGAAGAAAGTGAAAAGAGAGAGAGCAGGATTGGTTGAATGAACATCATTCAATGTTCATTTCATTCAATGAAAAGAGCATCATTATTTTAAACCTAATAAGGGATCCTTGCATCTTTTTTTGATTCAGGTTTACCAAACAATTTTTGGTTAATAATTCATGTTTTCTTTTCTTTTCTTTTCTTTTTTTTAAGACATATATGACTAGGGCTGTATGATCCAGGGACAAAAGTCCTTACCTGCAAGACCCTGCCTCCCGGAATTGCCACTAGAGAGACAAGAAAGAGGAAAAATTCCCACAGGAGCAGGGTGAGAAGGAAGGGCTCTCTGTTATCACAACAGACGAGGATGTCTGGCAGCTCCAATAACACAGAGAAAACTTGGGTCAGATCACAATTATTGAGTTTGAAAAGATCCATTTCTGAAGGTCACAGGAGCACAAAATTACCCCTGTATACCCCCCTCCCATGTATTACTGTGCAGGGGCTCGAACCACATGAACACCAAGACCACCTGAGTTCTGATTGTGACTTGCTGCTAACCAACCCCGTGCACTTGGGCAAATGGACAAGCTCGCCCATTTCACTGTACAATGAGGTGGTTGGAGCTCATCAAGTAGTTTCCATGAAAGATACCAGCCCACCCAGGAGCCTCTGTGAAAGTAAGAACCAAATGAAAACCCTTCCCCTGTTATTGAAGAAAGAGCAGAGGAGAAGATCAGGGGCCCTCCCCTTTATCTCAGGCTTCCTCGGTGCCAGGCACTGTGTGCTCAAGGCTTGTATCCTGGCCAATTGCATAGCAATTCTGGGAGGCAGGGTCTTGCCGGTAAGGAACCTGAAGCTCGATTAGTTAAGTAACCTGTCTAGGATCATATAGCTAGCCAGTGACCAAGTGGACTCCACATTCATACTGCCTGGTTTCCAAAACTAGGACTTTTATCACTGGATCATATGGCCATAGTTATATATGTCTACGGGGAAAAAAAAGAAATTATTAACTGCTCTAGAAACCATAGAAGCATCTCATTTCTAAGGTCAACTCCAACATATGCAACCAAATACTTTCCCTCAATATCTTTTATATATCAAGAAGCGTGAGAAATCCTTTAGTCTAACCACTTTGTTTTACAGATAAGAAACTAGGGTCCAGAAAAGCTAATTGACTTACAACATCATTTAGATGGTTAGGAGCAGAACTGAATTAAGAATCAAAGTCATCTGTAATCAAATAAGACGTGTTTATAACACTTAACACAGTGTGTGCATGGACTCCTACCAGTCATTCAGCAAATGTCCTTCCTTCTGGAGACTGTCTGCTGCTCCATCGCTTCCCTGTGTTGCGTCCTTCCTTCGTTCAGCATCCACCGGCTTAATAAACCAAAGCTGTGGTTTCAAGAAGCCTTTGACGCACCCAGAGGTTCACAGTATCCTAGGCCAATGCTTTCGTGCATAGCTACTGCGTCATTCGCAGAAGCAAAGGTTGGTAAGTTAAGAAGGGAATGGGAGAGTGAATAGGGAAACCGAGTTCACAGGCTCAAGGGTGAAGGGTTGAAGGATTGGACAATTTAAAAAAAAAAAATAAAACCAGAAGGCAATAGTAAAAGTCACAATTATGTCGGAGGTATTTTTGGAGGAGTTGGGAGAGGAAGTGACGTTGAGCTTTAATTAAGACCAGGGAGGAAGAAAGAGTGCAAAGAGACTGAAGTCAAAAGAAACAATGAGACCTTGCAAAAATCTTTGGAGGTGGGAAACACAGGCAGGGATCAAAGGCACAGATCAAGGGTTAACCTTGGGAAGAAACAGTGGTTTCCCTTCAATATAAAAAGCATGTGAAAAGGTGAGGATAGGTACAGCCTTGAGGTGGCAAGCGGAAGTTAAGGGAGCTCACTCACTTCTCCTCCAGACAGTTGGGGTTGGCATGAGAGCTTTGAACTAGGCTCAGAATGTTCAGACTCTGGCAATGCTTACTTTGGGAGGGACATATGCTGGGGGAACTTCCGTGATTGAGAAGTCCCCTAAACCCTGGGAACTCAGGTGGAGCCTTCTGTCCTTGGTGGCAGACATGTAGGGACCGGGATTGTAGGAAGCACAGCTGGAAGGTTCTCTTGCCCTTGGTCATTTGCCTCTCTGTCCTCCCATGTGGGGGTTGTGCCATCTCTCAGCATCACTCCCTGGTGGCGTTTCTGAAGGAGGACTCTGAGAAGCTAACTCCCACTCAATGGGGACTGGAGTGAGAGGCAGATGGCACTCCAGATGGAGGTGGCCATGCATTTGCAGGTATTATAAGGAGCTTCCAAATGAGTTACTTTACGTCTCCACAATGTTAAAAGGGACAGGCTTAAATAACTGCAAGGGACAATTTCCTCTGACCAATGAAGAAAGATATCTTAGTAAGTTGGAGAAGGACGCTGGCCATCTGTCCCTAGAGACCACTGGACCTCAGATGTGAGGGAAGAAGTGTGGTCTGCAGGAGTTTTGGTGCCTGTGCCATTAGGACTTCCTTGTGGCTCTGTATTTAATCTTCAATCTTGCCCTGACTCCAGGCTGTTACCACTGGGAGTGGCTTTTTACTCAGAAGGCTGTTGACAATTCAGGATTTGGGGTAGAGTTTGTTGAATCCAATTATCTTCCACAAAAGAAGAAGAAAAGGCAGCTTTCCTATCGCTTGCCTGGTGCGTAAAGGTCCTTTATAAAAGGGGAAGCGCTTTGTTCCAGGGGTTAAAACCCGGATGCCTAGTCACAGTTTAATACCGGGAATGCTCCACTTGCTACATTTTCTTTCATTTCTGACTTCACACTTGGAATTCTTAACTTCCAATACCTAAAATCAACATTTTTATTTTGAAAGATGAGATGAAGCATTTTTTTTCTCAATAGCGCATGACCTAATTTGGCACAGAGAGAAGAAGGATGCTTTTGGACTTACACATTCCCTAATAAGAACTGTAGAAAATCCTGAGGGCTGTCAACTTCTCATATTGGTTGGTTCTAGAAAGAGGGCAATAGATGGCCAGTGTTGAATTTGTATGTGATGAGCAATACATTTTATACTCTGCCCAGACAACCAAAAACATACGGCCCTAGACTCACATAATAAGGAAAATATACTGATCCATGGCCAGTTGCTGTCACCAGGTCACTAAACCTATTTCTCCAGATATAAAATGAGACTATCTTGCCTCTTGGTGCAAATGTAATATAATCTAGTAATGCAGCCATGAAAATAGCACTGGCCCATAACCTGAGGGCTTAAGAAGTCAAGGCTAATGAGAAATGGGCAGAATACGAAAAATAAATTGAATTTCCTCCTCTTTATCTTGGGTTTAATAGGAATTTGGGTGTATTTTCCACCAAGAGCATCTATATGGGCCTTAGTGCAGGATGGATGTACAAAAACAGGAAATCTTGTGTACTGATAGGAGCAAGAGTGGGTAAAATTATAAATGGGGATATGACCAGTGAAAATGCTGTGGTCCTAATAATTTTTAAGTCTACTACCAAGTAATGAGTTACCAATTCCTTAGGCGCAATCTGTAGAGGGAGGGTTGAAAGGAAGCCAGGAGTATTTAGTAGAGGTGACCCATGCTATTTTTCTGGTTTGCATCAGAAACTCCTCCCCTGAAGGACTGAGGAGCAGTTTCTTTGAAGTCAAGAGAAAGGCCATGTCTTGGCGCTGAGACCCGCCCTGATTCTCACTTGCTTTTTCTTCTTCTCTAAAGTCTCCCTGTTGTACTCTTTGTGTGAGTGTCCTCATGATAGAAAGATCAAGGGGCCACTTCAGAGGAGCCTAAGCTTCAAACCACCTTTTCCAAAAATAACAAAGGTGGAAGGAAGAAAAAAGAGCAATGCAGGTGAAAACCTGAGCCAAATAAAGCTTGGAGAGGGACATTTGCAGGTGAATGGGGCCTAGAAGAATAGAGAGTGCATCCTCTTGTTGAATTGAAGAGGAAACTGAGGTCCTGAGATCTCCCTTCCAGCACAGTGTTGTCCCAGGCTTTCTGTCTTTGGCCCCTGACTTTTACACACTGCACACTGGTAAGTGATGTAATTAGCGTAACTCAGAATTTACCACACACTCCCGAGGGGTCCATTTCAGTATCGGTGGGATGTTCCAACCTGGTGGCTCATCATGGAATTCCACTTGTGGTCCAACACCCCCTCACCCAAACCTGCTTCTCCATCCCGTGCTTCCTGCAGGGGATAAACCCTAATCCGCGGGATTATCCACAAGTCTTCCTCATTCCCACATTCAAGCGGTGGCATACCCTGCACTTCCTCTTCCATCTCTCTTCTGCCTTTTCCCTTCTCTCCTTTCTCGAAGCCAAGCCCTTGACTATTCTTAGCCTGACTTGTTACATTTTTTATCTACCATTTTCAAAGCAGAGATCTAGGCCTGTCTTCACTCCTGTGTACCTAGATGATAAAGTCAAACTCAAGCAGGGCACAGTGTCCTCTGGAAGGTGGCGTCCATTGAGCACAGCCTCCCAGGTGGCCTCTTGATGTCCTCAGAAGGTGCCCTGCAATCTTGGCTCCAGCCCAGATTGTGGCCAGGGTGCCATGCTTGCTACCCACAACAGGCTGGTGTAGTCCCACTCATCCTTAAGCTGAGAGCAGAGACTGAATCTCCTTGGAAGCCCCTCAATGCTCTCGCTGTAGGAGGTACGGGCCACTGTCCTTACACTCTGCCTCCATCCTGTGCATACCTCTGCCACAGCCCCATTATTGCGTTACTAATTCTTTTCCTTGACCATTCCGTAGTATAAATTTCATTTGGGCAGACTCATTCATATTTGTAACCTTTAATATTTGGCATGAAGTAGAACTGAGCAGAATACTTTTTAAAGGAGTGAATAAATGAACGAATGCACTGGTGAAAGTTCACACAGCCCACAGGTGGCCCGGCAAGAGATCTGTGATCCTCCTTGCTCTGTTTCGAATTTTCCTTACTCTGTGTTGCCCTGGGAAAGGCCCTGGTTTTCAAACCAGTACCGTGAGAGTGCTTTTCCTACAAAATTTATCTTATTTTCATATTGAAAATAAGAAAATTGGAAATGAGGGAAAAGGGGTCCTGGATATCTAGAGTTTTATCATCTCTGTCTTGAGGCTCAGTTGTATTGCAATTGTCCAAGAAAAAAAATACAGAAAAGAAGGGTGCACGCTTGTATTGAATGTCTGCCGTATGCCTTACACATGGACTAATTTTATCTTCATGTACCCTTTGGAAGTGTGTGTTTTTATCTGCATTTCTACGAATGAAAGCCCTAGAGTCTCCCAGGTTATGCAACTGGCTTAGGATCATATGACTAGCCAGCGTCAGAGTTGAGAGTCTAACCACGTCTGTCTGATTCTACAGCCCATTCTCTTTCCCCTTCACTAAACTTCCTCCCTAGGGAAAAGAACAGAATTAGGGACATAAAATCTCAAAAAGTTTCACTGAAAGACATTCTTCTGTGACTCCAATAACAAATTGGACTGAAGAGGCAGAAGCCAGGAGCCCTAACTCCAGTCCTGCTGCATGATGTGGTTCTGAGAAAGTCCATTAACCTCCTCTTTTCCATGGCTGCATATCCACAAATAACGGGTACATAGCCCTTCCTCCGCAATTAATAAGAAAGAATTACTTCACATCCGAGTTGGTGTCGTTGGCTACAGAAATACATTTTATGTAATTTTTAACCATAAACGCACCTTTATTTCTACAAGAAACTGGCATTAAGTGACATTTTTGCTTAAACATTATACACATAGCATTCATTACACTTCAACAGTTACTGGTTGTTGGCAGGACTTGAATTCTGATAGTGTTTTATACAATGCAGAGAATCTAAAATTCAATATTCTGGACAGGAGGGCAATACAGAAGATATGAAAGTAGAAGCCTTCTAGAACATCAAAATATTGTCACTTGTTGGATTTAGAGTGGCATTATGACAGGTCCAGATATGGTTTAGGATTCTTTTTTTTCTGGATTTCCTGTGTGTTAATGTTCTGTGAATCCGTGGACAAAATACTTAGTGCTCCGAGCACTTGTTATATTTTAAGAGGGTATGTGGAATGCTGCAAAGGGATACCTCTAAGCCCTTGGTAGCACCTGGGTCCTCAAGTCTTGTTAAGACACCAGACACCCTAGCCTAAGGGCATCTGGAGTTGTGGGGCAGAAAGAAACAGGAGAGGTGAGACAACTGAGGGCAGAGATAACAGAAAACTGTAGAAAAGTGGGAATTGAGACTTTCCCTTAAAGTCATGGTACTTCTTTAAAAATAAAGTCTCAAATAAAGAGATTTGTAGATGGGAAGGGAGAATTAACCTCAACTCCTACAAGCTAAATTCCCGAAGGATAAAATTCTTTAAGAGGTTTTTATAATAACTCTCATGTGAAGGCTGTGGGAGACCCAGCTTGGCCAGCATTTGTCTTACTGGTTGCCCTATACCCCACGCTGCCCTTTGGGACCCAAGAAGGACATCATCTCTCTCACCAAGGATCTATGATTCTCCATACTCAAAACACTCTCTCAGACATTCAATCTACTCCTTCCTTATTTTTATAAAATGCCCAACCTTCATACACCTAATATGATTTAGTCCGGGTTTCATTTCCTGAATCTTTGTGTTGCTCTTTCTTCCTGGATCTCATGTTCAATGCTGCCAGCTTCTTTGTCCCTGCAGGTGCAGACAAATTAGCATAAAGAGTAACTTGCAAAATTGGAGAACAGCAAATTTGATTTCAAAAGCCATTTCAGATTGAGGTCCATTTGGTGGCATTAGGAGCAAAACTAATAAACAAACCGGATTTTTTTCTACCCAAATTGATTTTTTTTACATGACAGCATCCCTTTAGAAGTAGACTATTTTATCAAATTCTGATTTTAGCTGTCATGTACAGTGCTTTTTTTTTTGTTTCCTTTCTCATTATTGCTGACTGTTAAGTTATGTGGTTTGGCAAAGGAAAATCTTTCCTTTTGTAATATAAAAGAATGTATTGCTTTTCCGGCAGCAGCATCTGCCGGTGTGTTCTTAGGATCCTATGGATGCGGGATATTGTGGTTTGATATGGTTCTCCCTATCTGGATACCTATTTCTGTTGATGAAAAAACTTACAAAGTGACTTCGGGGCCAAAGAGACTTTGAAAAGATGCAATTTTGAAGAACTCTGGAATCCAGTTTACTTGCTCGCTGTCTAGACAAAGGCTTTTCGTTGACTTCCCTCAGCCTATTGCATTGGGGGTTACTCCTGTGTGAACTCAGCGGAGGCCTGGGCAGGTGCCTTGATCAAGGTCACATAGTGGGATGCCAGACATCCGCAGTCTCTGGGCATACCAGATCTTCTGAAGGGTTTTGCATCTCGTTGGGGCAGCTCCTTCGATTGCTGGGCACAGTGGCTCATTCCAGGCATTCGTTGGTGGGAGTCCTTGTCAAGATGCACAAGCCATTTGGAGACAGTGACCACCCATGAATGAAGATGCAGGAGCCGCAAGCTTGCCAGGCCTCCAGGCAGGTGGTCCCGGGTCCAGGACAGCTGGGACTGCACAGCAGGGCTGTGGGGATCCTAGGCTTCCATGTGCTCAGCTCCCCCACACGGCTGCTCCTCCTTCTCCTGCCATCTCGCCTAGCACTTTCCTACATGCCCTATGTTTTTTCCACCTCAGAGCTTTTGCTTACTCATGCTTTTTTTCTATTTCTCCATCTCTCCAGCTTGAAGTGGCCCTTACGGCCCAGACTCCCCATCTGTGCATTTCCTAGGCATCCCTCTGAGCTCAGCTTCTGCTGATTTATGCCTGATTTGTTCCACATTCCCTATTTCAAATTCCTAAGAGCGAGAATCTGATTAGCTCATCTTTTTGTGCCCAGCCATGTTGTGGGTCACTGAGCAGCATGCAGATGGGCTGCCCCTGAGCCAGGCGCCCACCTCTCAGGGTCTATGAAGGGACTCAGGTAGGACTGTTAGGGGAGTGGGCGGCTTCCGCTGGAAGAGCAGGGGGCAGGCAGGGGGATTAGCACCACGGTCCATGTTCCAACAGGCCTGTTTGCAACCCTTGCTAATGCTATGCCTCGTCCCGAAGTTGTCTGCTGCTTATGATTAATGACTGAAAATTAATTTCTAGGAGCTGAAATGAAGGTCAGAAAAGGAGAAATCATTACAGTGACCATAACCATGCTCTACATTCATGACTTCTTTCCCTCCTTGCAGCAACTTTGTAAAGTAGACATGATTGTCCCTATTGGGTTTAAATAACACGTTGAAGATAAACCTCTTTGGAGGGAAGTTGATACTTAAACTGGGCCTTTCTGACTCCCAAATTATATCTGAGAATTATACCCACTCCGCATCCAACTAGGTATCTTTAACCCGCACTTGCTTCTTCTGAGTCAGATCAAGCGTCCATGAAATAATTTGATCAGAATTGCAGCAGGAATGGGACAGGGCCCTGAGCCGGTGCTGGAGGTGGAGGCCCCACTTTGTGAGGTCAGTGGGTGGGGAGGGGGCGACCAGGTGTCAGCATCTTGGGTTCGCGGCACCCCCTGCAGGAGCTTTCACCCTCAGCAGCAGCTCAAAGCCTTCTGTGGCTTTTATTAACGCAGATCCATCATTAATATGAGAAATATGCACACCTGCACATTTAATCGCTTCAATTTTCTTGAGTCACTGATAGGTTTATGGCCCGCCTCAATTCCAGTAAAGCTGAAGCAATCTAGATTGGGCCAGAAAAGTCTTACTCCAATCAATCTCTTGAGCACATCCCGTCTCCAGCCCTGATGACAGACTTTCTTCTAGACAGGGTAATTAAAGAGGCAGAGCCAGCTACTTTTAAAAGTCCCTTCATCTTAGTTTTATCATCTGTAACAGCCTCAGAAACTCTGGACGGGAAACATCTTTCCTTCTTTCAACCCTCCTCCCATGATTGGCCCTCCATCTGGGGAGGGATGGATTTCCATCTGGGAAGAGATGGATCTCCTCTTCCATTTGTTACACCGAAGAGATGAGGTGCAGGAAGCTTTCTGGGTTGCTTCTGACAGGAGGGGAGCGATGTGCAGTGTAAATCCCTCACTTAAGAAAGGCCCAGAACAAGAAAAGCAGCAAGGAACTTCCCCCAACCCCCAACAAATGTGGGAATATCTTTTCATGAAAAATCAAAGATATCACAAAGTGGGATATAATTTTTCTTCCTTAAACAACTAAGGAAATCTATCAAAGAAAGCAAAGCTACTGAGTGCATGTTTTGGATGAATGAAACCTTTTATATACCAAAAAAATGTTTTAAAGCAAGGACTTAAGGACTTGCAAAATTCTAACAAATTATTAAGTGACTATGTATGAAAGAATAGGTGTGAAGTAGAAATTAGTTGACCAAAAATAGATGTTTGTAACCATCAGGGATTTAAGACATTAAGAGAAAATGGTGACAATTAGAAAAAACCAAGCTTCTTTCATTTTTGTAGGAGGGAAAATAAGAAAAATAACTGATGGAATAAATGTTATGTTTTTATTGAAGAATTTGTAAAATTTCAATAAGCATGTTACCTCCTGAAATTGAAGTACCAAAATTATTATTATTATTTAATAATTAGTATTAGGATTAACCCAAATCAGGTTATGAGATAAGAATAAATTTATATTGCTGGTGCAGCATGTAATACTCCCATGTGTCCTGAAGAACTTCAGCGATGAAGTTGGGAAGGGAGCATCAAAGTAAGTAGTTCATCTTCATCCAGAGCAAGATCCTTTTTGTGTGGATCTGCCTCCTTACTGGTGGCAAGTCACCAGAGCGGAGCACAGTGGTGACGTGGGGCACAGGGCCAGTGGTGTCTACAGGAAAATCAAGTCTGAATGATCTGAACTTTGTGGGGGTGTGCCCTGCAGACAAGGGATCTACTGAGATTTTCAGAATGCTTTCAACAGGCTCTCTTTAAAATCAGATTTTCTGTTTTTAAAATTAATTTAGTTTTTAAAATTTTTAATATATATTTTTATTAAGGAGTTGATTTGTTATACCATCATAAATGCATATAAAGTAATGATATGATGTGCATTTGATCCTAAACCATAGTTACCCCCACATTGCCCACACCCCAGTCTCTTGATTCTTCTATTTTATGCCCCTAACAAATATAAATGTCTATATATGTATATATAGCTATCTATATCTATATCTCTATATATGTATGTATGAGATTGTGAATTTTCCAGAATTAAATTATTGCATACACATTATTTGACTTTTTAGGGGGATAAAGAGTGTGTTACACAGTTGATTGTCTTCCTAGATCCCTCTCTATCTTCCCTCTGCCTCCCAACCTCCTGCCTCTTCCCTCCTCCTCCTTCCTACATGTCTATGGTTTCCCTAAATTGTGTATTGCTATGCCTTTAAAATCAGATTTTTTTTTAAAAAAGAGAGAAAGAATCAACTTTATTTAGTTTTTCATGTGTCTTTCATTGCTCAGACACTTGGTTGTATACTTGGTACTGGAGTTCAAACCCACATACTGGCACATACCAGGCAAGTGCCATAACCTCTGAGCTACCGCTCCAACCCCAAAATCAGATTTTCCTAAGTGTGAGTTACCACTATATTTGCTGGTCCTAGAGCTAGCAATATAATTAGCAGTCTTTATAATTGACTTGAAAAGTTCAGTTGATGGGGACAGACCATATGGAAAGATCCCAAGCACCTATGTTAGATGTCAGAAAATGGTGGTGGTGGGGGATAATGTCACATGGTTTTTATGTTATCAGCTTCAAAGTAATGTTCTTACAGATAGACTCTAGCTATAGCTATAGCACAAAATCATCTCTGTCATATCATTAATGATTCAGGAAAATGATTTAGAATTCATTAAAATCATTCTCTGAAAATATTGAACCAATTTGCTGTCCTGGTTAAAAAAGGAAACACAATGTCACTATGAAGGACACGGGAAGCACAACCGAACTTGCACTCACATAGGACCATATTGATTTCAATATGAGGAGTAAATAAGCTGTTCTTGTCACTCACTTTTAATGACAATATTAAGGTTAACAATATCTCGTATTTCTAAGTATTTCTAGGTGCATTTTCCTTCTAACAACCCTGAGAAGTAGTGTTTGTGTTATCCCCATTTTGTGAAAGATAAACCGAGGCATGAAGACTTGAGATGTAGTAGGTGTAGGAGCCTTGACTCAGGCATAGCTTCCGAGAGTTAGAATCCTACCTATTTCTTCAATGGCACTACTATTTCTTCAATGTCCTACTCAAGGGAATGCATTTAACGCATCCAAGAAAGTGCACAGAAAGCGAATTTAGTGATCGGTAAGAAGTAGGTGTGGCTCCATGAATGCAGAACAGAAAACAGGACACAAGCTAGATGCAGCAGCCCCCTAAGGATGAAAGAAATGTGAAGGAGTCTCTCTCAGATACAAAGCAGAGGCGAAGAGAGGAGGGCGACAACGTTTATTACATAAAGGGTGACCTTGTTCTCCGAACACTCCACTGCTAAGATTCAAAGCTCCGTTGAAACCCAAGGAAGGTGAGTTTAAGGCAAATGAAGGAAGGACAGCTTCATCCAACTGGTGTTGTTCACGTGGAATTCTTTTCCCTAGATGTAATACAGTAAAAAATAGAGATGCATCCAGGAGTGGCGGCACACGCCTGTAATCCCAGGCGTACTGGAGGCTGAAGCAAGAGGATCACAAGTTCAAAGCCAGCCTCAGCAATTTAGTGAGGCCCTAATCAGTTTAGCGAGACCCTGTCTCAAAATAAAGGAGAGGAGCTGGAGATGTAGTTCAGTAGTTAAGCACCCATGGGTTCAAAACCCCCAGCAGAAAATAGAGAGAAGCATTAAACAAAATAAAACAAGATACTGAATAGTTTGGAAAGAAAGAGGCAGAGTCTGTTGCTAAGAGCTGAGATGGACCTCAACTTTAAGGGTGACATCAGAACGGCAAGTGTCCTTTGGTGCAGAATTGCCTATGTAATCGGCCACTGGATGAGAAGCAGCTGGAGAAGCTATCAACATTTTACAGCTGTCCCTAAGTTCCTATCTTTGTGTCCTGACTTAACCCTGTAATCCCCTCTTTCCGGTTGCTCTCTCTTTTGTTCATCTCTAGCTGTTTGGGAAATTTACGCCTCATTCTTTTAGCGTGTGCTCTTACATATTGGAAACGGCAAACCCAGTGCTTTATTATTTTGCAAAGATCACCTAACTGTTGTTTTAACTATAGCCTCCAACTATGGGCAAGGCCACCAGGAAGGGTGCATGGGCACATGAATTTTCGGAAGCACTGCAGGCGGTGGCTGGCGCCATGAAGGGTGGTGAACACAGAGGGCATGGGAAGTGGACCTATTGCTGAATACCATGTTGCACAAATCCACCTGTTTCCTAAAATACCTCCTTCCCATCAACACATGGCTCCCATTGGCTGCTGCCACACCTTTAATGGGTGCTTGGTGTGGAGGGAAAATATAGAAAGAGAGGCAACAGAGAAAGATCCTGTCTTGTGTATTCTTCCCCGTTGAGCAACAATGCACCTTAGCGATCACAGGGCCTTATATTTGTTTTAAATTGTTCCCCCAGCAGGGACTAAATGGCTAGATCCACATCTCCATGGGGAATATTTGTCTGTCAGATCACCTAGAGGTCATCTTGACCCTCTCTGTAATGAGTATTTGCACAAAATAGCCTGCAGGGATGGGCCCAAGGCAGAGTCAGGAAGCTTTAGACCAGGAGCTGGAACCCAGGGCTAAGCATATCTGCACCTCTGGAGAGTCTCACAGTTAAATCACCTCAGAATGCCATATGATTTGTACACCAGTGTGAATTGGTTAATAACTCAATTTCCTTCCCAGCTCTATGAACCCAAACTCTTCACACTCCTGACAGTGTACTCCACTGATGTATCTCTTCTGTATATCAAATTCATTTATCTGAAATACAAGCACAGTGGCTCATGGTGGCTTGAAAGTGTCCCTTGCACTCCTCGATCTCTGGTTCCTGGTTCCAAAAAAACTATCACACGGTTAATGAGTGAAAAGGGGGCCCTATAAGAAAGGCCTTTGCAAGTTGTAACACGGAAATGATAGTGACAGATTTTTCCACGTGCTCATGTCTTTGTGGAATTCTTTCCCCACTCCAGTTTCTTGGGCCAAATAACACAGCAATGATATTTAAGGAGAAATGGTTCAGAGAGAAGACCCTTGAGAAAGGACTGCCCTCAAAACTGTGTGTGTAAGAGGGTGGTGCTCATGGTGAAGTTCACTGACTGTGGCATGGATGGGAAGCCTGGTTCCCCAGCGAGAGGATGGGAACAGAAAAGGTCCCACATGCATGCAGATGCTCTTGACATTTATGATAAGAGAAAACCCAGTTTTCTAGGAGGAAGCTCAACTGTAATTTTAATGTCACCTCCATTCCCTTCTTCCCACTCCCTTGTTTACAATCCCCACTCCCATGACCAGGGTCAGACTTGCTCATGCTAATTAACAAGTGTCTTGCAGAGGGCCTGACAGCAGGTTCACTAGGGCTCCCTCGAATGCCAGCCTCAAATGGGCACTGAGAGTGTGGCTTCCCTGTGTGAAAGCCTCGTGACGGGGTCTTTAAGCAAATGCTATGTAAGTGAATTTAGAGACAGGGAAAGAGTTGGCTAATGAGCTCTTACGGAAATATACAGATCCCTCGGTTGGAACTGAACTAATTCCTGAACTTATGAAGACTTGAGGCAGCTGGAGTCATTTAAGCTATCATTTGCTTAATTCTGTCAAAGATTATCACTTAACTTTAGATTTGTGTGAGTGATACTAATAATTACAACAATAAATATAGTGTTAATAATGATGATGATATTGATGCTTATTGGTGTTGAATTAAAAGCCAAAAGCTTGGGATTTGCAAAGTGAAGGGATGGGCATTGAGAGGGTGAGAATGAACCTTAAAACTGGGAGACCTAAGAGTTCTCATCCTTCTGATTCTAATATTTACTAAGTGGTAAATGAAGTGGGCTGATGCTCTGGAACTCAAGGACCTCATCTACAGAGCAGGGACACACACACCCACGTTAAAGGGTCTTCGAGGATTATGTGATCCCCAGGAATGCTGAAAAAGCTTCTTAGCAGGGCCAGCACGTAATAGGGACATTGTTACTTATTGAGTTGAATCACAGGTGATAAGAACAGAAATATAATTGGATGAGAACTAATTAGGAATGGAGATAAATTGAGATACTTCAGGACAAGAGATAGGCTGTTCATCTTTTGTACATCATTTACAGATGCTATTTTGTCATTATCAATTCCCTTTTCCATCTATTTTATTGGGCAAGATTCATAGCAACATAGAGCCTAGAAATAGTTCAAGATTAGAGACTTACAGCAAGTGCTAAATTCTTTGAGAGGAGAGATTGGAGAATAAGAGAGAATCTGGAATGAACAGAGGTCTCCCTGGGTCTGGTAGGCAGGTAACTACGTGCACCCAGTGTTCCAGATTTTGCACACCTAGGTGTCCACGTTGCTTCCAGTGCCACACAGCGGGGAGGGTGACCCCCAAGGACTTGCAGAGCTCAAATCAGAATTCCAGTCATGAAACCTCAGGCTTCAAAATGACTTATTCTCATCACAATGTACCAGATGATCTATAAATACATATTTTAACATTCCCGAGTTTAAATATTATTACACATATTACTTGATGTCAGATTTTGTTAAATGTGTGCCGTTATCTCAATTTACAAAGGTCATTTGGGTGGCGGTGGCGGATAGAACGAGATATATGTATGAAATCCTTTCACCGGTGCATCTGCCTCTCGGAGAACCAGGCCTTTTTTCAAAGAGCTTTGGGCTTTCCCCCTCCCTTTTCAAATGAGACTTTAATGAGTATCATGTGGATAAACTCTTTGCAGAGGTTTGAAAAGATCCAGAGAAACACAGTAGCAGGAACAAGCAAACCATTTTGGATGAAATCACAAGCCATTTGAATGCCTCCTCATCTCTCGGGTTGTGTCAGACCTCTTGGCTGCGTTTCCCCCCCCAGAGGAATGTTTTCATCTCCATGGCTAGGTAAATAGAATGTTCGTGCAGTGGCTGAATTGCTATTCATGCCAGCGCAGAGTAGGGTGGAGTGACCTACTTCCAGCAGCATCCATAGAAAGCTTCGCTGCTTCCCATCAAGGCAGATTTAAAAAGCCACCCTCTGCTTCCCGCAGCTCCCGCCCCCAGCTGCCCTCAGAGACGACATACTATGGACGATGTGGTCCGTGTTTGCTTTCTTTTGTCACTCCTGCTCCCTGGGTTGGCTCATTTCAGTCCATCTTCTCAGTTCTGGAGAAAGGAAGTGGGCAGCTTTAAAGGAAGTAACCATTTTGGGTTTTTAGAGAGTAGTTCTATCAAGGAATGTTGGTGGGGCCATCAGGAGAGGTGAGCTGAGGTTTTCCTATCCATACTACCCTTATCTACATACAGGCAATTGATCAAAGATCAATAACTCATTGGAAACATTAGGCAGCGTCTCTCTGTGGATGATTCTTATTGGAGACCCCTTGATTGGAGTTCCCGTAGGTGGCTCTCATGGGTTTCACTCCAGCCAGTCCACAAATCAATCGATAGGCTGGGCTGAAACGGAATTATTCCAGAGTCCAAGAGGAGAGTCTCATTTGAAACACTTGAACAGAGACTTTTGCCCAGGTGGCAGGCAGAAATACCCTGAGCCTACAGGTCTAACGGGAGCCAGGTGTGACATTCAGTTTTGTCACACTGAGAGGGTCAGTGCTGGCGAGTCCACAGAGACCTTCCAGCCCATCACCAGTAGATGAAGAAAGAGCTCTGAAGACATCAGGACCCTTCCCAGTGCTTGCCTCTCTAAACTTCTGATCTGTTTCTCTCCTCTGGATCAGTAAGACTCCCAGATTCTTGTATTTGCTGTTGAGGACAAATGTCACCAAGAAGGGGAAATAGAAATTCAATTCTCTTTCATCTGGGTACAAGTGGAAATTTCTGTTCCAAATCCCAGTGAGTCAAGAAGGTTCTGGTTACTTGAGAAAGGAAAATGCTGTTGATGAGAGATCCTTGAAGTTTTAAGCTATTTCACTCTGAAGCATGTGTTCCATGTAGTTCTGGGGCCATTGCTCAAGTCTGTTTGAAGCTGGAGGAAAAACGATGAGATGCCCGGAAGTGGCTCCATGCAGACAGTGAACCGATTGGTCTGTGAACATCTTCACAGAGGAATTTCCTGGCTATACGATCTTCCATGCTGTTGTTCACTTAGCTAGCCTTTCAAGGCACAGACTTCAAGTGGACCCTTGTGTGCCTGGCATGTGTGCTGGTTGAATCCACGCTCTGTGGGGAGCTGTTTTGTGTGGCTGTCACTCTGGGACGTGGGATTGTCTCACCTCAGAACTCCACGCCAGATGGTCCCTATGGAGAAGGTGCGGAGGACCCACTGGCTCTGCCCAGTGCCATGGGTCCCCACTAGTCCCACATCCTCACATCTCCTAACTTTGTCCTTTCTTTCTCCTTCTCCTTTGTCTGCTTCTCGTCCTCCCCTCATCTCTCTTCACAGATGGCAGGGACGCTAATGTGCTGCTGCCAGTGTGTTTATGAAACAGGCTGGGGTCTTTGGAGGCTGCTGTTCCAGAGACATTAAAGGCTTGTGTCACGTTTGATACCAGGGTGAAGATCTGCACGATACTTAGTGGTCCCCTACTGTTATTAACCCCTGACTTCAGCAGGTTATTTTCTTACAAAGGTGTTGAAAGTTAATGCCACTCTTAATAGTTTCAGTCAGAAAACCATAATGAAACCATGTGGGAAACTAGGTCCACCATCAATATCTTTCAAACTCTGAAATCAGAGGGTGGAAAAGGGAAAATAAGAAAGGAACAAAAGAAAAGGGCAGAGTTCTATCTACCGTTAGCCTATCCTTGCTACCTTAATGATAGTCACTATCTGACAGACAAGGCCCATTTGTTATTCTTAGTTTTAGATGGTCGGTTTATCACTACTGAAGTTCAGAGCTCCATCTTCATCGCAGAGGGAAACTCATAATGGCTTCTGAGCTAGCCATGGAGGTATGGTTAGAGTCTATTTTTAGAGATGTCCTCTTTCCCTTATAATTATTTCAGAAGGGATAGAAGGCTATTCATCATATCCACAGTTAATAAAATGGAAAAACAACATGGCAAAACCAAGACCCCATAGTACCCCACCCCCCAATCCTCATAAAACAGGGAGCTTTCAGAAGAGTGCATTTTACTTGTCCTCCAATTGATCCAGTTCTTTTCTAACTCTGCTCTGGGGAACCCCCTGAGGAAGCATATTAGATTCTGTTTGGATGCAAGGTTCTGAGACCAATAGCAATTTTGAAAATCTAAGCAAGGTCTTTCAACAATCAGTAATGGCCATCAGGGGGTGGCAACTTCAACCCTGAAAGACTATGGGGTCAATTCTTCTGATGCCCTCAACGTGAGGCCAAGAATCGACAAGTTAATGCTTCCTCCCACCTTGACCTTGGCAACCACAGTAACCTCATTACTACTCAGCTGGATCCAGCTTGAAACTCAGACTTGCAAGTTGTGAAAAAGGGTCCCAGGATGCCAGGGCTACTCTAAGCCACTCTGCATAATTCAGTGAATTAAAGGATTCTGGAGAAGTGTCCAGGTTCAAATCCATATTTAAATCTAAACTGTCCAGTTCTTTGAAAGAGAACATCATGGAACTGGTCCTTTGGGGGAAATTCTGGTGCAGCCATGGTGAGTTTCTTTAGGCAGCTCAGACTGGGGACTCTTAGCATGAGGACACACCCATGAAGGAAAAGGGCATGGTTGGTAGAGGGAAATTGCAAAAGCAGGAGGAAAGATTTTGCAGCAAAGTTTTGAGTATCCTGAGCTAACCTCACAAAGAGACTATAAGCTCACAGCACACAAGCTAACTTTAGAACAATGACTAAAGCTAATTTAAAAGTGATTTCATCTCACTCTCCTTCCCTCTGCCATCCTAGATTATTCTCTCCTGTGACTTTCCCTGCCCGACGTCCCACCGTCCGTCGCAGTCCTCTGCAGCTGCAGAAGCTCTAAGAAAGAGTATGAATGAGAGTCTTTCTCATGACCTGTGGTCCAGTGTGGAGAGGGCCTGGCTCTGCAAGGCTCCAGTCTAATGCTTTCAGCCCTGTCCATCCTGTGCGCAGAGGGAAAGGAGGGAGGAGTAGAGGTTAGACTTGAGAGTAGGTTTGACATCCTTTGGAGTATTGAATTTAATTAATATCCCTTCCCGACTTAGAATCATGGGATATCAAAGTTACAAATGGATCTTGAAGTTCATCTACCCAGATCATCTTAAATGAGAAAACTCAAAGCAAAGCAACTTATCCATGGTTACTCAGACCATGATTGAGCTCCTGAGTCCCACTTCACAATTTTAATCCCTGTGAAATATAGTAGACTCAGAGCCACAATGAGACTCTGAGTCTGGTTTATCTTCCCTTCGCTTCCCGATCATTTGAAACTGTAGCTTAGTTCACGCTTCTGCTTAGTAAAATTATGGACGATTTTCCAATAGCCCTGAACTCCTTAAACTGGCGTTCACACCTTTCACAGTTGACGCCAATGTGCATCATCAGCCTAGGTCTGCAGCCTCCTCTATAACATGCCCACTGCAGCTGAGCCAGGCCTCCTGTGGTTCGGCAAATGTGAATTGTCCTTCTGTTCCTTTGCACACACCTTTTTCTGGAACTGCATCCTCAACACTTTACCCATTTTATTTCTTCCCCTTCCATGTACACGTAGCCAACTCCGCCCTCTCACTCAGCACTGCCATTGCTGTATGTGGGGCTTATTCGC